>JBBBDQ010000980.1:850000-852500 GCA_037127315.1 Ascarosepion bandense | reverse complement strand
TTCTTCAACTTAGTTAAAATATATATATATATATATATATATATATATATATATATATATATATATATAAATTAAAATAGGATTAATTCAAGGATGTTGAATGACCATTTCGATATGAAATCCCTACAGGGGATAACACATTACCTCACCAAAGAAAAAATCCGTTCTTTGCTGAGGTGATGTGTTATCCCCTGTAGGGATTTCATATCGAAATGGTCATTCAACATCCTTGAATTAATCCTAATATAATATATATTTGCTCCGTAATATTTTATTACATGGAGCTCTCTTCCTGTATCATTTTTTTAATATTAAGATAAAATTTTAATATTAATTAGGATCGGGTTTTTGGAATTTAACTTCCTGCTTTTCCGCTTATTTAAAAACAGAATATATACTCAAATATGAGTATCAAGCCAATAAATTATATATATATATATATATATATATATATATATATATATATATATATAACAGAAGTTCTTGGTATTTCCTGTCAAGTCAACCCAGAATAATGAAATTATTCAGTTTTGTTAAGATGTAAGGAAGGAAAATACATATGTGACGCAGATCATTTCTGTGTTAATATGCCTTTTTGATTTTATTTGTACCACTAACTAATTGAAATATCAAAGTGCATTCATATTTACGTTAGTTATTGCAACTCATTTATTCAGCAATGTAATAGTATAGTTCTTATAGATATTATATTATCATAAAATTCGTTATGAGCTTATTCAATCATGAACATAAGAATTAAGTTTAATCAGAAAATTAAATAAGAACATCGCTAATTTTTCACAGATATTTCTTGTCGTAAATAATAGGATCATTGCGAAATCAGGAGTCAAAATCGGTATCTCTTAACTTTCGAATTATTTATTTATTTATTTGACAACTGTTTATTCTACAGGCAAATGTACAATTGTTTTTTATTCGAATATTTAGTAAAGAACAAAATAAAGCCCAGAGAAAACAGAACAAATGAGCGTCATCATTGTGAAAGAAAGTTTAATGTATGAAATAGGAGGACAGTTGAGATGAAATGGAGTCAGTGAGGATCGACAATAAGAAAGAAAATAGGAAATGGAACAATAGAAGAGCCATATAATTAAATTTGAAGAGGATGAAATAAAAGAAAAAATCAATTATATAAAATAAATAGCGGGTACAATACTTTTTAAGTAGATAAGCAACTAAAAATAACAGTACACATTGTCATGTTAAATAAAAGTAATCTTTTGTCTCAGCGTTTTTTGTTTTTTGCTTTTTGCTTTCGAATTAGCTTGACAATGAGGAAGTCACGAACCGATAAGGGGGATAAAAAGCATTTCACTGGCATGGAAATCTTGTGGCAAAGACGTCATCCGTATTGTAATTAACGGAAATGAAGAAAGTAGAAAAAATTTGAAAAAGGAAAAATAAATTCAAAAGTTTAAATAAAACAAAGCAATCAACAGAATAGAATCAAATTGTAAAAATAATTAACATACAGAGAGTAGGTATTTTAAAAAACAGCGTGGACGGATACAGAACAAATTGCGAATTTATTACTTAAATCGTTTTTACACAGAATCACAAACTTTCCCATTGTCTTCACTATACACATATGGGTATACCAGCATTGTACATACATACATACATACAAATATGTGCGTGTCTGTGTGTACGTGTGTTCTCAGTTCTTCTATTCAATATGTGTGTGTTCTATGTGTAGAAAATCAGATGTAACTAAAATTAAACGTATAAAATACCAATATTAATGAAGAAAAAATGAAAGTTTAGCTGCGCTAAAAAGTCTCGTCCTCTGATAGACTTCATCACGGCATATGTAATGATTTTCTTTTACAACATGTATTTATAAACAGGAGTAAATATCACGTTATTTTTTTAGTTGCTTTTTTAATTTAAAAACTCCTATAAAGAAATCTGCATCATTTTTATGATATGTTAAATTATGGACGATGATAAGTGATATAATTTAATATTTATTAAAGGAAAATGAATGATATTTGGAATTTTCTTTATAATATATTTATTATTTGTATTATTTGAGATAGAGATTGAGCTGCCGTATACACTCGCTTATCATGCCACTTAGCTTTAAAATTGTGTTATCAAAATTAGGATGACACACGTTATTTAATATTTATATGAACAAATAAATATTTTGCAAGACAAATTATCAAATGCATGAGTTATACACAGAAACAAACTCAACCAGAACTTCAATGCAAAGAATTTAACATTTATTAAAGCAAAATTAAACGAAAAATTATTTAAATGATAAATATCAAATCTTAAAAAAAATCATAAATATACGCTTTTAATTTTATAAATGGTGCCAATCGACAAAGACTTTCCAATGTAATTCAACATAGATGACAACATAAAATCTTAAATATCATTAGAAAAAGTTTACAATACTTAAAATATATTATAAATGTATTAATCTAAAAATAAGTACTGGTACTAACTAAATTCTTACATCGTCAGAGAA
>JBBBDQ010000980.1:800000-847500 GCA_037127315.1 Ascarosepion bandense | reverse complement strand
ATATATATATAAGAATAGAAATAAATAAATACTGTCAAAAAATTACATTTTTAAACTTACAACTTTTTAGTAGTTTTTCCTATGCGTATTAAGAGAGTATACGTGGATCATCATTATGCTATATATATATATATATATATATATATATATATATATATATATGTGTGTGTGTGTGTGTGTGTGTGTGTGTGTGTGTGTTTATATAAAAAATAAGTTTTGAGTCACGACCCCTTTTGGTTCTTCGTTCTTGTGACTACTAATGCCTCTGTAAATACGGTTAGGTTTTCCTATATATATATATATATATATTGTATGATGTAGTACTCAAAAAAATTCATAAGTGAAAGAATGAAAGAATGAAAAACTTCCTCAATATCCAAAGACACATATTTTATACAATAATGACGTATAAACACGAAGCATTTATCTCTACTACGACTCATCATAGAAGATGATACAAAATGAATAATCTTAATTAAATGGCGATTGTTAAACATAATATTATATTATGAAGTATTTAAAAAGCTCATGAGTTAAATTAAAAAATTTAAGATTTCATACAATGTCGGATAAATACAGTATTTATGCGTACCACAACTCATTACGGAACACAACGAATAATCCTATGAATGCATTATTTGACGAGTGCTTATAATAATATTATACTATGATGTAATCAGAAAGCATAAGTGTAAGAAAATAGATCAAGATTTCCTAAAATATTGTCGTATAAAGACATAGTAATTATCCTTCACAAATCAATATACAAAATTGGACACACCGAAAATATTAATTGACGACTGCTTAGTCATGAACTAAGCATTTGTCAGGTAGGGTAATTGTAGAACTATTCACTGTGTTATCTTAAATGATTGCCATGCAGAAGAAGTATTTATGAAATTTTAAAAATAATCTGTTAAATTACTTTAACGCTTCCCATAGATCTAATTATATATCACATGTTTCATCAATTTTCCCCCAAGAGAAAATACCTTATTACATCGTTTTGGGAATTTAGCCAAAATTTTCACAATATAACTGGCATTAAATCATCGATATTGGCAAGTAATATCATGGAACCACCCAATCCAAACAACTACATAAAAAGAAAGTGTACTTCACTTAAATGGATATAATTATCATATTAGCCCAGTGGTTAGAACGCTTACTATCTTACCCTGAAGACTGAGTTCGAATCTCCCTATCCTTGATTTGTCATCAACGAGACGTTTTGAGGTCATCAGTCTCCAGAGTGCGCCACCATTGGAAAATGTCTGAAAACCATACCACCGATTGGCTTAAGCCTTGTGAGCAAACTGATGATTCGGAATATACTGACAGACTTCTGTGTCTTGGAAGAAGTCTAGACTCGGTGGCAATTTTTCTTGAGATAGTGTCTCGTATCTAAAAACACACGGATACTTAGTCTGCGATTAGCGTCTGTATCAGCTATCAAAATAAGTTCATGACGTCCACGCAAAGTATCAGCGTCTGAGTACAGTAATACTTGAATGTGTTGCGTTGGGTGGGATTTTAATGGATTTCCGACGAAACATTACTTAGTCGGAAGTTGATGATTGTAAATTTAGAAAGCATATATTTACTAACGAAAATGCTAGTCCTATACACCGATTAACTCAGACTCACTTACCGAGTGTGGGTGACAAAATTACAGAGAAGGCAGACTGTCTAAAAGCGGTATTTTAAATGTTTATAGTTTCAGATAAGATTTTTAATATTTTATGTCATTTGTAACACCAGTTAAACGTATATTTATTGAAGATCAATAATTGATTCTTGTTTGTAATTAATTATTACACTGATACCGCGGTTTATAACATTTGTATTAAGACAAAGGTCATTTTCGTATTCTTATATTTCTATGATAGAAATGAATCTTTCTTTCAAACATTTCGGTAATTTTTCCTCTATTTCCAAAAATTTGTTCCCGCTGGTTAATAATTTTTAATAACTTTTCATGATTAGATTTATGTATTTTTCATGCCTGATAAACAGTTTTACTCATCACTCCATATATCTGTCTCTGTCCGTATGTCTGTCTGTCTGTCACTCTCTCTATATATATATACATATGTGTGTGTGTGTGTGTGTGTGTGTGTGTGTGTGTGCGTAATACGGTTGTAAATATGAGTATATATCTAAGGTGGCGTAATAAATTGATCTTTGTGTATTTAATAATTAAATCTATACTAATAAACTATATTTGTCATATCTTTAGGTTCAGAGATTATCCTCAAGTGTATATCATCTTATATGGTGATATAAAGGGTGGTTCAAAATAAGTGGGTAGATAATGTTAACATTTAATTTGAGATTCAGTCAGTCAAGTGCCATACGTGATACACGCCTGGGCGATCATGTCTCCTCGAAAGAGACATAACTGACTGGGCAGTAGATTATCTCGCATTGCTTTCTGCGGTAGACTGGTTGCCGACCGAGGCTATAGAACCCAATCTGTCCTATTATTTAACCCATAACAAGAAGGAATAGACGGATTAATACCTTTCCCAAGGGTACTTGCGCGTAAGTGAATACAATGAATTCAGCTGGAATTCGAACTCGGCTCCCCGATTTCTCGTTCCGAGCCGATATCCAATGCACCACAACGCACATCCGCCTTGTTATAACTATATTTACTAATACCATTATTATAATGAAAATGAAATTTTATTGTGTACAATAATACAAAAATACATTTTATCAACGCAGGTGCTCAAGATGTTGCTTATTACAATATACACAGTTTTGAAGTTTAAATATCACGTTTGACAAAGATGTTTGAACAAATATTTTTGTATGTTAATTTCTTGAAATCGGTCTCTTATGTAATCTTTTAATTCACTAAGACTTCTTGCTTTTCGAGTATAAATTTTATTCTTGAATAATCTCAAAAAAGAAGAATCTTTGGGGTCAAATCAGATGAACATCAATTGTACCTCTTCATCTAAAACAATTCTTATGGAAAAGTTTCGTTGCTCTTAAATAATGTAGAGAGATCCCAACATGTTAAAAACGATGAAGATTATTGTAATACTATAACCGATTCTCAAACTTATTTTTCTTACCTCTCACCTAATTTAAAAACACACTGTACATCAACACCTACAGGGTGTGATGGATGGGTTGTTAAAATGACGATGAAATGAAAATAACTCTAGAGTCTCATTTTAACAGAAATATTTTTCAAAAGTAAAAATTACATAGCTTGAAATACTAAAGAGTAAATTTAACCACGGAAGACACCGGAGTCTCCTGCATGTTTTCTGATCATTTTTCTCGTTTAAAACGATGAATGCTGCGATACTTTTTGCCTTAAAATTCATCTTTGCTTTTTACAAATAGTTTGCTGGTCTCTTATTCAACAGCTCATTATACACAATAATCAAGGTTGTTGTCTGGAGAGTTAGGTGAACAGGCGTAAGGTCGGAGAAATTTACTGAGAGACACGACTGAATACGTCTGCCTTTTGGCATTGTGCAGAGTCCTGTTGACTGACTTGATGCTTCCAGCAGCCACTCTCTTGACCCTGTGCAGCATTACCTTTTAAGGCGCTTAATGTAGGACTCAGTTTTGAGTCTGTAGCTTGTGTGAAGATGAATAGTGTTATAACGTCACCATAACTAGTAATGACTACAGACACCTTTGTAATACCCATTAGACTCATCCTACTTTTCTGAATCCAGATTGGCGTCCACGTACTCCGGAATGGCCGTGTTGGAGATTGCGACGCAAATGCGAAGCTGTACCTCATGCAGTTTACAAATTTATGGTTGTCTCAAATGCGTCATGTTTTGAGCAGATCGCATATAATGCCTATCCATACTATTATGAACTGACAAAATAAAATAAAAACACATCCTGCACGAGAAAAATTAAATAATATAAATTAGCAACAATTTACCCATACGCACCCGGTATATAAAAATAAAACTTTTGCAATTTTATTTTGAAATGTGTGTAATTTTCACCAACAGTATTAAGTTAAAATCGAAGTAAAGTTTTCAACATAAATTAATTCTTCGTGAATGTTTATATTTTTACATATGTTTTTGTCTTGAATGCTATAATTATCAGTGAAATGCCGGCCATATAATTCTCTTCTTTTGACAGTTAATTAACACAAAAGATTCTGCTAATTCTTGATCGACCAGACATTGTAAACTCATAACCTCGACACTAAAAATCAATCATATAACGTGACGATTGTGATTCAAAAAGGGTTCAAGCAAATCTAAAGCTGACCAACACAAAATTATTGATGTATAAAGTTTTTGATGGAACACATTAATATGATTGTCAAGAATTGCATCGGTTAAAGTTAATTTGTTAGAGTGTTCAGAGTTTTTTCTATTGGGTTGTTAATACTACTGGCAGAAAACATCACGAAGGTAAGTCGCATTTTATAACAATTTTAAATGCTGCTATATATATATATATATATATACAGAGAGAGAGAGAGAGCGTGAGAGAGAGAGTTGAATACATGAATCATAATCGGGCAAGATGAATAGAATAATTAAAGAAGAAGGAAGAAAAAATGTCGTCTTTATTAAATCTCTGAAGAAGCCTCTTATAAGTGAAACATGTTAGGTTAATCTCCGTGTATTTTATAAATGGAATTTGAATGTCAACCTGATTTTATTTCTGTTTTATAATTCTGTTTAAGAATGTTTAAAAACTAGATATCTTTACTATACATATGACGAAAGCAAGTATAAAGAGGGGGGATAAAAAGCGATTAAGAATGCTTTTAATTTTTTTTAAGTTTAAATTTGGCTGGAAATAATAGAGCAAGAACATAATAGCAGATAAGTCGCCGTCAATCTTGTACTACGCTTACATAAATACTTTGTCAGCCAGTGATGGCAATCCGAGCAATTGCCATGGACGTATTTATAGAAGAGACACAATGAAGCAAATTTGTAGCTGTGGGAAATTGATAATTATAATAATGTTTCTACGGTTATCTTCTAAACTGCAAAACCCCACGTCGTTATGTCTGTAAGTATTACACAAAAGACTCATTTAATTTAACCCATGACCTCCATCTGTGAATAGATGTGCACAATATCAGGTTTAGGGTGAGGAACCTGTGTGCTTGTACTCAGATTAATGGTCAAAATGTTCCCAGTCTCCGAATATACGACATTGGGTACAAAGCTCAGTCGATTTCTCTCCGTAGACGGAGACCCGACAGAATCGTTCTTAACCATAGATCTTGAGAGTTGTGAGTCAGACAACAAACAGTCTGAATGAATATTTGCTCCACATCTTACACACCGAGAAATGATGAGATAAAAAGTCATGTTTAACGTGGTGAACATTAGCGCTTGCACTCGGGCCAATAGTCAACATTTTACCATCTCACGTATACACGAGTTTGAGCACAAATTCTCTCTGTTTTTCTGCGCCGAGTCATCTCAGCTGAGCCCCAACTTTGCACGCAGACAAAGACGTTTTTATTTTTCTCAGCTAATTCCAAATCAGTAAACTGCAACCCTGCCGAGTCGTTCTCTGCTCAAAGACAGAGAACCGTACACCAAACTGCCTGAGTGCGAGTGTAAGCTATTTCATTTTGTTTTAGAATAAATGTGTCAGAGCCGGAAATGGGAATGGGGTAGGGGGATGATCACTAGACTCTATCAATATCTCAATCATTCTTATATTGTTCCCTCCACCATAATATGTCAGCCACGCGGCACTACCGTAACAAGAACCATAATGCCACATTTGTTATATGAATGCTTAACTAATGACAATATCTACAATATTTGTGGAGGGCTGAGTTAATATAAACATTAAAATAATAATTGCTTAATGTTCAAAATATTTACATTACTAAATATAACTGGTGTTACTATGGGGTATCACCCACAGTCTAATCATGGCAGAAATAGCAGTTAACTGGACGAAAATTACTGAGAGATCAATAAATGAATATCAACGCATGTGTTTGACAATCATTCACACATGCATTTAGACACTGTAACAAATATAAAATGTCACATACGAAACAAAAAAGTATCCCACAGTTACCAGAGAAATACAATCCCTATCACCTAAATTAAGAAAAAAATTTAGAATAAACAAAAATAAAGCTAAACTAAATGGAGGCCAATGGCCATCAATACCGAAGTTAAGTTCAATAGTTAAAAAAATACACATAAGCAAAACGGAAAATTTAAGCTCCAAATGCGACTCTATATTAACCTTCTACCACGAACCAAACGTGAACGATTCACTTAACTTTCACAAAGTATTAATGAAAAGAGTCACCTAAATTTCGCTCCAATTTTCACTTTAAGCTTGATGATTACAGTACAAAATTAGTTAAGAAGATGAAAACTTCTCACCTTCATAAACTTTCTTTTGTGGCATCTTCTAATGCACGACTCTCATAATGCCAATTAAGCAGAAGAGAAGATAGGGTTCATTACATTCCAGCTGCTATAAACAGAATTGGCCTCGAGGAAAAAATCTTTCAATTCAAGTTGCGAACCATGTAACATTAAATCAATTCGCACAACAACCAAACGATGCGATAGTGAAAGAAGATATCGTTCAAATATTCCACCGGAGAAACACAGCGCTCTCTCTTGGGCGTAGTTGCCAGTTTCGCTGCATAGAGTCATAGGGCCTTCCTCAACACCATCCAAGTGAGTGATGCCTCGTTGTTATTGAGACACATCCCCTACTCTACAGAAAGGCAAACTCCTTATTATTCAAACGTAACTCATCAGTATATCTCGCGCAACACCTGTACTAACACACGATATAAGGACTTAGGAAACAACAGTCGGGTGTTGGAGAGGCCTTGTCTAACCAATGTAAAGTTATTCAGAGCAAGTTGACACTCGCGAACGAAGTAGATCTCATCTTAAATTTTCCGGTGAACAAAATTCTCAAAGCTGGAAAAGTCTGTTTTTAGAATTCTCATACCAGAAGAGGCTGTTACTCTTATTTCGTGTACATATTTGATCCAGAAACTTAAGCTGAGTGGATTTACTAAACCACCCTCAGCAGGATGGGTCCAAGAAAATTTGCAATGCACAAGAAGCGAAATGCTACATCAAAAGAAGTGGAACAAGACTTGAACTAGTAACGCTAGTTCAATACACGGAAGGGGAAATACCGACAGACATTAAAGAAGGAAATGGTAGATGTGCAAAGCACAGTCATACATCCTCATTTTAATAACATTCTCCGAAACCACAAACAAAGTGCCGGCTCAGCATTTTCTATGATCTATAAGCAATTCTTCTCCAACTGGAATGCAGGGACAAACCAGATGCCGAGTATCTTGAGAGACATGTCCATCCAACTGAAATGTTCGAGAAAAGAGAACGCATATAACCGCAAGCCCACAAACCTGTTGCGGTTGATCCTAGCTCTTATTACAATCTCAAACATGCATATTTTTTTACCGACTTCGCGAATCTCGGCACTGCTAAGCACAAAAGCAGTCACGTCGTCAGCATAAGCACAATACTTGGTACACGTTGTTGAACAGCGGAGTGCAATTCCATGTAGGACCTGATGCGGTTTTAACCTTCGAAGGAAAGTCTCCAAAACAAGAATGTGCTGCATCAACGAAAGCGAGAATCCTCGACGAATTAATTTTGACAAAATTAAATGTTTTGACCTTACAACATTCACGTCTAATATCGCATCGATAAAAAAGGCTTTACAGGACTGAATATACGGCCCGAAATCAGCTGTCTCGAGAAATCGATGCTCAACCCTATTGAATGCTTTGCTTTGATGTAAATTATTAACGCGCCTTCCTCGTCAACTTTTATAAAGATCAATCTTACCGTTTGAAGTTTGTCCTGAACACTCCTACACTTCACAGTGGAATCTATTCAGGCTCAAGCAGACTAGGCCGGAGGAGAGCCATCAAACTGTTGACTAAGACTCTAGCAAAAATTCTTAATTCTGTATTCAACATATTTATGTACGGAAATTACTAATCCCATCCCTCAATCCTTAATCTTGAGAAGACCCTTGATAATCCCTTTAGCGAAGCACCCGAGAATATTACCGTTCTTCATTCAAAAATTAAAGATCTCTGTCAGTAGTAGTACAAACATTTGCAACTAACTAAACTAGATTTTGTAGAGGAGACTTTCCATACCAGATGTCTTGGTCTCAGACGAAAAGCATCAGTGCTTCCCAGATTTCCGAACTCACATACTCAGCTGCTTCAGTCGACTCGAGGAGGTAAAAGTTAGTGTAATAGTTGTCATACTGAGCTGAGCTCAGACAGGCTCCCTGGTGAAAACGATCATGAAAATACAACTAGAAAGGCTCGCATATGTTGTCGTTGTAGTCGTGGTAAAATCACTGGCAATGCTACGCTAAAAATATATCGGTTTTCTTCTTCAGCTCTCAGTTCAGCGGCTATATTTTTAATTCTTTCTTTCATATTTTTAAGAATAAGATTGTGTCTTTTTTGTTTTTACCAGAGATTGTTCCTTGATAATCAATTACGCCAATTATGCCGTAGTGGCAGCTATTTCCTCAGTATTTCTAGATTTAGCCCCTTTCTACTCTCAATTCTTGTGAAGTCTGTGCTGTTAATCCATCACGGTTGACCCGCTTACTATAATCAACAGCAAAGAATCTAATATGATTGATGTGTTGAATTTCCAATAGCCAGCCATTCTAATCCTAGTTTTGTCTAAGTTTATATAAACTTGAATAAACCTACATTTCCAATAAACTAATGTATGAAAACTTTGACAGCTTAAGAGCCCTAAGTCGACTTACCTAAATAAGACTCGGTCATTGTAGCATGTACGCAACACCGAGTCTCAGCTGAGTTAATTTTAGAAAAAAATATATATTTCTTCTCTTATTTTAAAACAATACCCCTATATTTTTAAAAACCTCTTTTCACGCCTCTTTTATATTTTTCCTTAGATACACTTTTATTTATTTTATCATACAGATAAGCTACTGCGAATTCATATTCTACAAACAGAATATCCATAGCTTGTTGAAATAGAGCTTGAGTCAAGTTTATAAAAAAGGAAGTCGGTTGAACTTATATGATCCTTTATGAGTGTATATTTGTTAACACTTAACATTTTTCTTAAACCTGTATTTCCAAATACGTTTCAGAAAAATCCAACTTAGTAAACGTTTTTCCACTGACTAACTTTGCAACAATTTGTTTGTAATTGGTAGTTATATCGTTCCAAACATTGTCAAAAAATCAGCAGAGACACGAATTCTATCATATTTTTATACATACGCTGCTGGTGCTGCCCATTTTAAATTTTAATTTCCGTTTGAATTCTGTGGTCGAAGTTTCTTTCACTTCAAATTCCACTTCAATTTTATAAAACCGATCTAGCTGAATCGACAGAACATCGAGAAAACTTTTTTTTTCTATTGTGCCTTTAAATTGTCCCTCTTTAAATAGTTACTTGTTCACTTACGTTGTTGCAATAAACGATTATGGGTAAATCCTGAAGCTCAAATGATTCCATCCAGTTCACAAAATGTTCAAGACATATGCGTTAGCTTTTACACATTTTTTGCAGAATAAAACATCACATGTGATTCGCAAATAAGAATTACAATATTACTTTATATTCGTACTTTATCACGTTTGTAAAATTTCGAATTCTTAAAGGTACAGTCATCTCAGAGATGTAATCTACCACATCCGGAACATGGATCTATTTTCTTTTTTTGTACTTTTTTTATTTTTCTTGAATCTATCCACATTCTATTGCTTGAATTTCTTCGGAATCACGTTTTATATTCAGAATTCACTGACATTCGTTCGATATTTCCTGTAGTTTAAGTTCATTATTTTGTTCAAGTTCCGTTTCTTTCAAAACTATTTTCATTACTTTTGTCTTTACTTCCAACAACGGCAGCTGTTGCTGTTGTAGAATTTGTATCACAGAAGACAATCTGCCCTTCATCTTTGCAATAATGTGTTTGTGTTCTTTTTTCTACGCACACAGCTAAAAAATTTAATGTAATGTCGTTCAAATTATCTTCGTCACTGGAATCTACTGCGCAGAATCATTAAGTATTTTCCTACTTCTTAACGCATTATGAGTTACAAATATGTCTTTAACTCCAGTAAATAAACGTATGACTTTCGAATCCTGATAACTCCTGTAACAATTTTTGATTCTCAGAATCTGTCTCTTTGACAGAGTAATAACTCTTTTCTTATGTTACAATATAAAGTCTTGCTTATGTTCTCATCATGACGTCTCTATGGAATGTTCTGTCAATTGACTTACCAGTCATTTTTTAAAAACTACTCAGATGTATTAAATTTAGCGTCTAAACTTATCCATATGTATCAATTGTAGAGAATTATTCATTCTACAACAGTGTCTGAAAGCGAGACGCCAAAATAGTCTAAAATATTGCTGATTTTTCTCTAAAAATGTTCAAGATCTTGAGATATGTGTAAGTATTTTGGAATAATCAAACCAACAGCCAATAGTTTCTGAACTAAAAACCAGAAAATATAAAAAAAATGTCTGCATAGAAATCAATGGTGCCTCTCGTAAGTTAATATCGTTGTAATGTTAGCTGGCCATTCACGTTCTTGGTGCGATAATTGAAATTTAATGAAGTCAGTAACATAAGGATTAAATACACAATTTAGTTTTAATACGATTAGTACGGAGACCGATTATTTATCTAGATATAAATTACATCTGGAACGAGTATTTTGCTCTATGTAGAAGATTAAAAATAAAGCAAGCATCACTACTTAGCGCTGTGTCAGTTCTATGCTTCCATATATATATATATATATATATATATATATATATATATATATATATATATTAATCACTTTCAGGATAGACTTCATATTTCATTGATTATCATGGTAAATTTATCATGACACTTAATTTTTAGAAGTTAAAATTATAGCATCATTCTGTCTCTTATAGATTAACACCATCTGAACTGCTGATACGGCACCAGTGTTTATCTACTAATTGGAATCTAGTTTTATAAACAACAGGTGTGTTATTAGTAATGACAACATATTTTGTCAACGACCGCAAAAGCTCTAGAGAAGGAAGTGTACTTCAGTAAATTTCATTGAGTTTTGCATTGATTGCCATAGGCTTTGAATAATCATATGATGATACAATATCCAGTTTAATTTGTTGATTACGGCCTTTGGCATTGACTCTTTCTTACATTAGCTATGGACACCCGTAATTTTCATTTACTCTTTGTGCCACTCTAAAATTCATATCAATTTTTTTAACCGAAATATTTTTTTTTGGATTTTGATTTTTTTCTCTGGTAAGAATACTACCAACAGATGTTTGAGACAATGTAGAATAAAAAGAAATAGAGGTAATATAGAAGCAAAAAAGAAACAGGGATAATGTAGAATTATAAAGAGAGAGATAATATAAAATAAAAGAAGAAACAGAGATAAAGCAAAATAAATAAGGAAACAGAAATAATGTAAAAACAAAAAAGAAACAAAGATAATATAGAATAAAAAGTAAAAAGGGATAATGTAGAATCGATAAAAGAAACAGATGATGTAGAATAACTAAAAAAAAGAAATCGAAATTAATATCTATAATTAACAGGATATGTAATGAAGAAAGTGTTGTTGGAGTATTTTATATTCACAGCACATAACGGATGCAAGATATGAACATGGTAAAACTTATTAACCTTGCTAGTAAGCTTGTGTATTTAGTTGATTGGTAGTTTTGTTTTGGGTACCTATCAGCCTTTGTGGGCTATTTAATGACGAAATGTGAATATTTTATACAGGAGTTATATTTTACTTTTTTGAGATAATAATAGTTTTAATGCCACATATGTTACTAATTAATACGTATCTAGGGGTGAAAAATAAGTCGTTTCTACCATTTCAAATGTTATTTGGGAGTAAGTGAATATAAAGTACTCAACTGGAATTTGAACTCGGCTTTCGAATTTATATTTTCCGAGCCATTATCAATTACAGTAGTTGTATATTCCCAGGTTACACTACGGGAATTTGCTAAGCGTTCCTCCATCTATGGACTGAACAGACTTGATTTTACTTAACTTTGATGATCTTACAGGAACCGATGTTTTAACGTAATGCGATCGTTAGCTTTGGTCGTAAGCTTTGTTTAATTAGATGGCTGAAGAAATAAAGGAAATAGATAGTAAGGAGACATATATTTTTTGACGTAAAACAGACAACATTGTTACCCTCGTTCAGAAAGGATTCGAAAAATAAAAATAAAGATATATTATTAAAATGTATTTTGACCTAACGTATACTTGAAATCTTACATCAAAGTCTAATGAAAACTTTTAATTAAATTGGATTTAAATTACAAGACAATTAAAATTTCAAGATTTTCAGTCTTTTTAAACTCGTAGGATACTACTTACCTTTGATATTGTTTTACTGAGGAAGAATTTAAACTCTCTCTCTCTCTCTCTCTCTCTCTCTCTCTCTCTCTCTCTCTCTCTCTTGCAAAATGATCATTGGAAAAATCATGAATAAATCCAAATCAACACCGGCCAACAAGTCAACTCCGGGACAACACATCACTAGCCTAATCAGCTCGAGTACAACTCAACGACATACAATCAATATTTTACTCGATTTTTTTTAAAGAAACAAATAAAATTAATTCATTAATTATGATTTTTAATACATTAATTTAATCTTTATTTAAAAACTGTATGCACTTATATTTAAAAAATTAGTTGGTGATAGTTTAAAAAAAAGAAACAATCTTCAAAATCATTTAATCGGCTTTCATATAATTCTTCAATTTAGGGGAAAAAGCACCTCGAATTAATTTCTTGAAAAATGCATCTCGAATTCTTAAGAATCTTTGCAGTCCCAGAACCTCTGTGTTCAGGCTTATGTCTGCTACTTTAGCAAGCTTATTTGAATATTATAGAAAATTAACACCAATTAGACAAATTGGCTGTGGCAACTGATAATGTACTAAGAGAAACAGCCAAACTTTCAAACATTCTACTACGAAATGGCGATCAAAACAATATGTACACTGTAAAAACAAACACAGATCTGAAACAATGAATCCAATGCCAGAGTTGATGTTCTTTCTGGCTGAACAGATTGGTGAGTTTACCCAGAGTGGATCTGTCATGAAGGTGAGTTGGATGGTGTTGAGTAAGCGTTGTTGAGTCGGCTTTGATGAAATCTCTCCACTCGGGAATAAATATCTCGCCCATACTTGCTACATAATGTTATCTGGTTAAGCTGGCATCTGTAACTTTAGGATATAAAAACAGAGTAAAATAATTTAATGAATTCAAATCGGATTCCGTGTGCAGAAAGTAATTTGAAAAGCATATTTACTACTGGAAAAACAGCAGCGAATCCTAACAAGAGTGTGGACTCTGTACCCCTAAGTTCCAGCGATACTGGAACGGTTAACATCATTGTACATAGTTGTGAAACTGTTTCATATATGTATTCATATATTTGAGATGTAGTTACTGATTCATTGTATTTTAATTGACAACCAGAGTGCACGAACTTTCTCAACAATCGTGCGAATATAGCTATTAAGATACCTGTATTTCTTTGCTCTTATCAAACTCTTACAAGATATTTATTGACTTTCTCCACTGAATCATTTTTTCACCTCTTCCATTATGAGGAACACTTGGGTTAAAGACACTGGAAAACAGGTGTATTATCTCACATGAAATCAGAATTGATTTGGACACAATGCGATGAAGGAACCTTGAAGCTAGGTTTAGGAGATACAACCCGTTAAGATATTGGATCTAAAGATAATTATCGTCGTTGAAAATACTTTTTTTCGTGAGAGATATCGGAGATTTTTTTTACGAAAAGAATACTAAAATATTCTTATTTATATTATTTATTTTTCTTGATAATTATTTCCTTCTGATGCATCATTGATGAATTTGATGGAATTGTTTTTATTCAAGATAGTTATTGCCTAAACGCTCGGACTTTAAAAAATGGATCCAAATGATTGTACTCGTCAAATCAGCCTACGTTGTTGGCAGAGATAAGCCATCACTCATTACTTTTATTTACCTTTCTTTTGTTTGGTTAGATAATTCTGGAAACGTTTCTGTTCCACTCTTTCTGTATCCTGACTTGCATATAAATGAAATATATTAGCGGTGGCCGATGACTTTTATAGTTAGTAAAAAATTCTTCGTTTTCTCGGGAGGTCAGTTATAGCTCGGTTAAATGTCAAACCAAAGAAATCCACCGTTGCAGATAATAAAATGCCTTCATCATTTTTTTTAAGTTACAAAATACCTAAGATTTGCTAAAACGTAAAAAACATCGTAGATAATTATCAAATGTTTCACTAAATTTAAATTAAAATTAATGTTTTTAGTCAAACTGGAGTTGCATGGTGCGTCTACATGACGTAAAATAAACACGTAAATTTACTCATCATGAAAAAATACCTGTATTTCCGTACATTTTGTTAAAACGGGTTGAATATATATACAAATTTACAAAGTTTTCTCATACCTGTGGTATAAGATGTCAGTTTATTTAATATATAAATATAGTATTATTGTAAATAGTGTATCCAATGGATTCTTATTAATTCCAATTAAATGATATAACAAAACGCATTCTATATCCTATTTTTCGATACACATCCACTAAAAGGGTAAACTTTGTTTTGTATATTCAATTGCTGTGAACACAATCAGAAATTAATTTAATGTTTACATTTGCTCAACTGGGCTTGCATTGATACAAGTTTATTAAATGGCATGGGTTTTTTCTTCAAATAGGAAATTTATTATGAAATTATGCTAGTAATAAATAAGGTACAAATGTTTTTATTCTTTTTATTATCATTTTATTTGTTAATGTTCCCACACCGATGCCCAATTTAGCCTAAAAACAGGTATCATTCAGAAATATAGAATTCATTTTTAGAAATGTAGTATGAGACAACTTCCAAATTTAAGGTTTATTTTTAGATATAAAGGGCCTTATATGCGGAATGGTAAAATGGTCATGTTCAACACAATTTTAATACTGTATAGCATCGGGTAGCACACACGATCATGCACACACATATATTTGTCGGATACATGTTCTGTTGACTAGCATCTAAAATCAGATTCCGATGCACCTTCACAATACAAAAAAATACTTGTTGACAACTTAAATATACTACAGCACGAAGATAATTTGAAATACTGGGTAAGTTTTATCTTAAATTCATTTAAGAAAAATCTATATAAAACATCTGCTTTCTAGCTATTCAGAAAATCTGATGAAGATTTATATTAATAAATGTCGGAGAAAAATATAAATAATATTTCCGAAAGTTCTAAAGAAAAAAAATACACATAAAATATTAAACAACTTATAATAATTTGCTCACCAGTATAGATCAAAAACTGATCACATTTGGATGACCATTGACGAAAATAAAGAAAAAAGAAACTTCAAGAATAAATCCCTTCGTTTCACATGCGTTAATGAAAATATATTTAGTGTGGTCGTTCAAGAAATATTTCATTACGATTTATTCAGAAAAAATAAATCAAAACAAAGAAAAGCCCAGAAATATCGTAACACTTTACCTAAGAAGATAAGAATGCCCAAACCATCGTGTGCGAAGCTTGCGAGATATCAAAAGCAACACTTTATAATTCTTATCTAAAGCTCGATATAACCTTTCAGAAATAGCCATCAACACATCAAATGCTGGCCTAAAGACGAGATAGATTTATTGTTGTCGAAAAAGAGTCCATACGAAGTAAAATAAAAACAAACAAATTTGCTTATTTTTTCTTCTTCCTCATGTGCTGTTTTTGTGCGTTTAATTGTGTGTTCTTCTTCTGCCCTTGAATCTCTTGTTGATAATTATATAGTCATTTTGGCTTTTTGTTTCTTTTATAGACTTCTCCGTCCCCATAACCGTCCTACGTTTTCTTAGAACCAGGTGCTGGTTATTACCTAGTCATTCTCTTTTCACATTCGATACCATTTCTCTCCGCAGCCATTGCGATTTCCTAGCCCGAAATTGCTAACAGTTTCACATGCCTTCTCCTTGACTACTTTGGTATTCAAGTCTCTCATGATAATTTTAATTTCTTGTAACTGAGATTTAACGTTGTCCAGTTTCTTTTTCCCGACATTTTATTACCGGAGCATATAACACATATATGTTGAAGGATTTCCCTTTCATTTTAACCACAATAATTATCTTAGATAAATAGCAGTATCCCAGAAAGTATTTCTACATGACTTCATGACTGTGTAAAGAGAGTTGCTGCTGGAACAAAATATATCTATCAACAGGACTCTTCACCATGCGTCACAATCAGAAGAATCTAGTCATGAATGCTATATAGTTTGAGCAACTACAATTTCGATTTTCTAATTCTAAAAACATAGACAACACCTATCACGAAAATTCCTCGGAATACGCCTGAACCTATTTGTTTCCAGTTAATTTCAGGATCCAGCCCTTCCTCTTTCTTTTTCCAGAATGTCTGTGAAAGGGCTGTCTGGTACCTCTGACCGGGGTTCGAAAAAGAGTACCTGTGGTTATACAGTCTTTGTTTGAAAGGACCGGCGGACATACCGATATATGTCCGGAAGACATTTTTTTTTTTTGTTTGATGGAAAAATGCTGGCTTCATAAATCACCTGTGTGGATTTGCATTTTCCCTCCACCGGGCAGGCGTCCACAGAATTCCTTTATTATTAAGTATGGGGAGCGGTTGTTTAAAAAAACAACACAATTTTTGTGACACGAAAGATGAACTGCAGTTAAGTACTATGGCAATATTCACTATCTTTAGCTAGAGATCATTCCAAAGAGAATCAGAAAATTCCAAATTTGTATGGAGGTCGTGGTTAAAGCTATTCGCTGTTTTACTGAATATATCTCATTTGTAATTCAAAATATTTTGGTAATTTAAAAAATATATCTGTTAACCAGTGTTATATTATTTTGCGTAATTTAGGCATCAATTTATCCTTCGCACCCTACACTCAATGCACTGTTCATACATATATTTGCTATGTATTAGATTCTCAGATTTTTCTTTCAAAATGACGTTTTTCATTTCATACTAAACAAACGCACCTGCACATAACTTCATTTTTTCTTAGCCAGCACCTGCTCAGCGTTTAGAGAATTACTAATTAGGAATATAACATTATTATTTAATTACTGCGTTTTCATTATTATCAGCCTAATTATTGATAACTTTTCAGTTGTTAATATTATTTGATATTTTTATTTCCATATTACTGTTACCTTCCTTATTGATAAACTGATGGAAGTTGCCATATTTTTTTATTAATAGCAATGACATGAAAAGAATAATGGAGAAAATGTACTTAAGATGTAATACTGATGACAAAGATAAAAAAGCAAAATATTATTAAGTAAATTCCTGATAAGACCAGAAGAAATTGGAGGATGTAGTCGTTATTTATTGAGATCGAATATCTTAAATATTCCAACAACCTCTTCTATATCCAGATTATCAAAAGTAAGGGTAAATTATAAGGCATCCTAAACAAATTGCTTTCATTTAATCACAAATGTAAACCTTTGTGCCTTTTAATATTATAACTGATGGTAACTTCTAGGAAAGCTATTGCACGTTTTGTTCTCACATGAAGTTGAATGATAATAGGAAATCAATTGCAAGGACTGTTAAGAAGATGTTAGTTCACTGCTTGGAGACAAACAGTATTTCACATCAGAATTTATTATAAGGATTTATAAACCTTTTCTGTGTTTACTGAGCTGCCGAGTTCGGGGTATACTCTCAAATGGATGAATACGGAATACCAAAGAAAAACACGATGTTTGCGGGAAAATAAATTTCTATTTTTTCAACATGAGTTACATTTAAAACACTGTGGAACGACGTGAAAATCAGACAAATCATTCTGTACAGGCAATTGCAAAACAGCCCTCGTGCCTTCAAGAAAATAGACGTCGGTAAATTCTGTACAGTTAAGTGAAAAACTTCTCCACATTAATCCTATTAACGCTCTTTCTCTCTCTCTCTCTCTCTCTCTCTCTATATATATATATATATATATATATATATATATATATACGGAAAAAACCCGGCTTGGCAAAATATATTTTCATCAGTAAACCACTGTCTGTCGCACACTGTCTGTCTGCTTATATTCCCATGTCTGTTTTGAGCCTGTATGACGTAAATTCTTTTACGACATATAATGTACTCAGAGGCATACAAACACATTTTTTATATGTAACTGTGTTTAATAATATGATATTAGATAATACAACTGTTCTCCCAATTAGACTGGTCAACCATTGCCATAGAAATTAATATATTTTTAAAACAATGGTTAAAAATTATTGTCTATTCATTTAAATATCTAAGGTGTCACTATGTATCTTATGCAGAAAAAATTAAAAAGTGACATGTCTCGATCCAAACCATCCTGCCCTCTTTCCTAATCCAATTATTATATCTCTATGGTTACATGAATTCTCATTTTTGATTGAACAATATTGACACACCTAAAACATTTTCTCTAACAACCACTACCATTCTAAATAGCCATGAATTCATCTTATATTTTAAACATAAAAAACATTCATCATTTACTTTAACATATCCTCTGAAGAAAAGCAGTATTTTTCTGAAACATGAACATTTTTGTGTAGTGATATTATGCCTTTATAAAAAATTGTAATGACAAAATTACAATATTACAATTTACTCTCTATCGAACACTCTTTATAAGATGAAATGCTTAAACAGTGGGTTTTAATTTACATGTTCATTCACTATATATATATATATATATATATATATATATATATATATATATATATATAATGTCATATTAGTAATATCCCGAAAAGACTAGTCAATTGATTTAACAAACACATTCAACTACTACAATGCATCCGACATTCTAATTTATACATCAGTACATCTGAACGGACATCTCTTGGAGATAGCGTATCATCTGGCGATCTGGGATAAACTCTATTTTCATCTACTCAAATGCGCTAAAATAATAAATCACTGTTTTTTGTGACCTTTTCCTAGGACAACTTTCCAATACTCGACAAAGTAAAAAACACACTTGACAAAGAACAAGAAAGAGTTACAAATGAATCCGTAGATCTTTTAACCTCTTGAATGAATATGGTCCAGTGAAGGAGAAAGCGAAATAATCAATTAACACAAGTTTAGACAGAATCTCGCGTTAAGTCATATAATTGTAATTTTGTAAATGACTAATTTTGAAACAGTCCAGAAAAAGGAAACATATTTTCCCGTCTAATTTAGAAAGATACAAACATAAAAACAAAATATATAGGAAAACAATGCAAAAATAGTATTCATTAAACATATCTTCTATTACCGTCAGAGATGAAAAGTGTGACTACGACAATTAAAAATCAAAGTGTATTTCACAAATGCCTGATACTTCAAAATGGCGGCAATGATATTTTTAAAGATTACTTGAATAAAATTAATGTCGAATTTAAATGAATAGATTGTTTCGTGTAACTTTTGATTAATAATCCTCCTCGGAACAATGCAAATGATGATTTCCTATTTCTCTAATAATAAATGACATCACAGTTAAAACTAATTAGCTTTTTTCAGACTGAAATGAATCTTGTGAAAATCCATATCAATTTTCCACCCATCGATGGTAAATTTTGTTGTCTTTGAATGTGTACATATATGATCTTTACTATGTATTAGTGTGGGTGCTATGCTCTCGTGTGCGCGCGTCTCCAGGAAATGATTTTCTCTGTGTAAAATGCACCTGTGACAAAAAATAAATAAATAAATAGACATCGGCAAAAAGGGATAAAACATAAAAATGCAACAGGTTAAATAAAATGCAGTTCGCATATTTTAAATAATTGAAGAAGCACTGCAGTTAAGTAACCAAGAAGCACGAGGTTACTGAGTGTGAAATAATATGAAAAAAAAGAAGACGTTATTAAGGACATTAAAAGAACAATCGTTAAAATTGATTCACTGATTAGTTTGTTTTACGTTTTATCGACCATCTGCAGTTTATTTAATGCTAGTAATTGTTTTTAGAATGTAAAAGTTTTTGTGAGTTAAAAATAATTTGCTCATGAAAGTTTTACTAATTAACATATACATATGCCTTTATACATTTTAAAATAACAAATGGATTTGGATCATGACTCTATTATTTCGAATGCCGACTCTTTATCCGTTTCAATTCCGGTGCATCCAAACATATTCAGTTCCAAATCAGACACCCATCTATTTATTGACCAGGCTCAACATAGCTTAACGTTCCTACGAAAACAAATGTGTCTGCGTCAAATGATTTTTGTGTGTTTGTGTGGATGCTCTACTTCCGTGTGCGCCAGTCTCCAGGAAATGAGTATCTACGTGTAATTAAGAAAACATAATATAACGTTTGATAATATATTTACATATTTTAATTCGATATGTAGACGCCGGACGTGAGTTTCAAAAGGGAATAGTGTGGGAGCGGAAAGTATTAGTATAGAATATACAGTTACATCTAGATATTTCAACTGTAAAATAACAATATCTACCTGCAAATCTGGTAATGTGTAGTAATTAATAAATTCTGTGCACCATAAAACAAAGTACTTCAGAACAATTACCAAGAGAATTCTTTATATATAACACGCTTAGGGATACTAATTTTCGGTGGTGGAAAATTTACTGAAAAAGTATTGTCATGTCAGGACCAATAACACTGCAGTTTCTTCATTAGACTCTATTAAATTAAACAGAGTTCTAGCTCCAGAACATAGTAATATTCGAATCCTGCACGAATGGTAGACATATGAATATGCAAGATAGATTCTGGAGACAATTTTTTTTAGCAGGACTCAGTGAATCTTTCCCACTGGTTAAAATCAGCTATGAATTGTCTTAGGTGATATAGTGAAAATTCTTTTTTTCTACGATGTTTCATTCAATTCGTTGTCAGCTCTTAACGTGGCATGAAATTCATGAAGGAAAATGCCAGACGAATTATTAGAATTTAACATAATTTGCAAAGAGTTGGGACTAAATATGAACTGCGTTCCTTCTAAGGGATTCAGTACAAGCTTTGAGGTTGATGTCACATTACAATATCAAAAATATACAGGTCTTGGAAGGTTTGTTTTTAAGGTGCCCTCAGGCAATTGCAAAAACAATAGACGTTGGTGACTCTGACAATAGAAACAGGAAGCCTATTTACGACAGACACACAAAAATGTCCGTGCAACGATCAATAAAAATATCTATCTGCCTCGTGAAGATGTCGATAAATTTAAGAAAACCCCGTAAATATAAAATGTATTATTGCCCTCATCATCATTATGTTTTTATTAAAATTTTTCACTCGATTTGCTCTCCGGTCTTCCTTAGGTGTGTAATGATCTTGGTAACCTCTATGGAATCTCAAACAGAACGTTTTCTTTAATCTATGGGCATAGACTGTTCCATTGTTCATGTCTAGAAATGTTGTCTAATTCTTATTTTTAATTAGTACTGTTCAGTTTTTCAATCCCGTTTCTACTGACTGTATAAAAAACTGCCCAATCCATCGATTGAAACTACAACAGCAACCATCATCATCGTTAGTAATCAAAACATGAGAGTCAACAGAATTATCAACAACGTAATTAGATGTATAGGGTACGTTTGAGTTTACTCCAGATAATTGTCATACGGGCTAGTGGGTAAAAGCGTTAGAGTGCAAATTTTCAATGTTTGCGAGCAGAAATAGTTATATCTAAAAATTATGTATCTGTCAACAACTAGTATAAAATCCTAACAACCATTAAATATCCCTCCACTGAGAGATCACCATCTCCTTGGCATGAGATCGCTTTTTAAGTTATTTAAAATTACAAGTATTATGAATAAGTTGAATATGCTCCGTGGTTCAATGGATATTGGCTCCGAAGGTGATATCGGATATCTGAATGAGAATTCCAGTTAAATTCGTTGCATTCACTTGCGCACATGTACCATTAAGAAAGGTATTAAACCATCTGTTCTCCCTCCAGATATGGGTTTAATAAGAGGACAGATTGTACTCTATAGCACTCGTTGGGAACCAGTCTACTTCACCTAGATAATAAATGGATTGGCGCAGGTTCAACTAAGCAGAAGCATCGATGAACATTTCGTTGATCGCGAGGAATCATTGATGACATATGCTCCACTAGGAGAGATGAGGCTAAAAATGAATATGTTAGAAGAACAACTGAAGTAAAGTTAATAGATTCTTCAACTATTTACCTCAGAAGTAAGTGATGAGACTTCTAAATTACAGCTGTTAGGCAGATTGAAAAAAACTAAAAACATGAGAAAACTATACAAAGAACAAAAAAAAAACAGATGGAGAAAACCAAAAAACCATTATTGTTGCAAGTAAAGATTTCAATAATTTAAGTTATATGTAAGGAATAAACCGGAAGATACTTCCAAAGGCAAGAAGTTCAAGAAAAAAAAAACGGTGCTATCTGGCTATTTCAAAAGTAAAACAATACCAGTTGTTAATATAGTAGTAAGGATAATTTCATGCAGTCGCGGTACAAATGTTTAAAATCTATTAATACATGTTACTGTTTTTTTTTTAATCATTTCACTCCGGGCAAGGCGTAAATGCCACTGATGTGTGAGGGGATACATAATTGAAGGAAAATTAATTAGAGGAGAGAGAAGAGGATTACAAACCAATTTGAAAGAAGCAATAGAAAGATGAAAATGCAGGTGTGATGACAGTTGCAAGGGGGGATAGAAAGGGAAGGATATACGGGGTAGGGGAAGAGCTACAGTCAAGTCGTTAGTAGATGAGTATTGACATTGCATTTGAATTTCTTGGGGTTGTAGCCGTCAGGAAAGCAAGAATATGGGTGCGAGTTCCACAGGCGGGAACTGCGAGAGAAGCTGCAGTAGTAGAATTGTCGTCTGCATTTGGTTAACATAACTGTAAATGGGTGGGACCCAGTTGCCATTCTGGTTGCACGAGTAAACACCTGTTGAGGAGGCAACATTGACTTAAGTTCGTCTTAGCAGAAGTCATGAAAGTACTTATAGAACAGAAAAAGTGAGGCCACATTTCGTCGGTGGGGAAGTGGCTGTAGTCGAGCCGCCAAGTTACTAACTTTCCTTTGGAGCCTGTCGAGAACACTGAGGTGAGCGGCAGGGGACCCTGACCATATATGGCAGCAGTACTCCATGCAGGGTCGCATGGTAGACTTGTATATATGCAGGATGGATTCAGGCGGAAAGAACGTCCTGGATCGACACAGTGACCCAACCTTCTTCGATGTAGCGGTTCCATTTGAGATAAGAAGAGAGGGTAAGGCCGAGGAGGCGCAGTGTATTGCACTCAGGGAGGCAGTAGAGGTTGCCTGTGATGGTTGACAGTCAACAGCTTGGTCTTGGACGCATTGAAGTTGACAAGCCACTTCTTGCCCCAAATCGCCAGAGAGTGTAGATCCCATTCAAGTTCAGCAGCGAGAATATGACTGTCCGCCATGCCAGTTTTCTAACTGATGCGAGAGGATATTGTGGTTTCATCTACATAGATGCCTACTTGGTACTTGATCTCATCTGGGAGGTCGTTGATGAAAATAAGGAAGAGCGTAGGGCCCAGGATAGAATGAAAAGAGAGGAAAGCCACGTTACGTCGGTGGGTGAGTGCCTAATATTGAGAGAAAACGTCAGTTCTCTTAAAGTTATATTTTGGAATAGTGAAAGACGCGTTCCAAAACCTTAACAAAATTTTAAGCTAAAGGAAATGCGCATTGAAATTAAGGATAAACGTTAACGAAATTCTACGTAATAGCAATTTACTTATATCATAACTTATGCTGAAAATTTTCTCACAGAACATCAGACAAGAGTCAACAAATATGAATTCTCTAATCTTAAGCTTAGAATGATATGGGAGCTTACAAAATGCAATAAAGAGTAAGGAACAGTGTAAATGAAAAAGATATAAATTAAGAAATAGAAAAATATGTCCGATTTTTTTGACATAAAATGAAAGAATGATGGTTCAGAGCCTACGACTATCAGGTTATTCTAAATTGAAGAAGGATAGATGATCAAGCTAAACAATTTGTTAATAAGCTAGTGTAACTCGATAGCAAATCATAGAGTGTAATTGCAGTATTTACATTACTCTGACTGTTGTCCTCATCTTTGTTAAAACTTTTACAACTTTTCGGTGGTTGTACGCTCCGGCCATCTTCAGGTGCTAAGAATTTCGAACAGAACCCTTCATTAGGGTAGGGATCTGTTTGGATATAGACGTTGGTTAGTTCCTGTGATTTGACCCAGATTTGTGAGTTCAATACTGGGGTACAGCAGTGGTGAACATATAACTTACAAGGTTCAAGGGAGATAATTTATGACTACCAAAAAGTGACTCTATGTAAAAGTGATGGAGATGATATAATCAAAGAGTTCTGTTTGAAATTTCTAACACCTGAAAAAAGCTGGAGCCTACAACGGCGTAAAATCGTAAAAATGACAATAAGAATGAGGTAAATAGTCCGAATATTTTAAATACTTTAAACACTATCTCATCTCAGAAATATCGACAAGTGGAATGGAATTATTAATAAACGATAAATATTATTAACATTTACAAAGGATAAGAGAATGTGACGAATCATGATCACGCATGACATGAAGGGAGACGAACATTAGAAGAAGTAATAAGCAAATCAGATTTTTCTTAAAGTGTTGTGATATTTCAGGACGTCTGAAATAATGGTTCTCGCAGCTTGTTATTATTTACAGAGAAATAATTGTCCACTTTGGCAGATTCTGTTTTAACAACACACTCTTTCTCGTCGAGTTTACTTTTTATTTTTCTCTGCACTGATTGCGTCATAATGTCCTAACTCCATTTCCTCATTATGAGTCCCATAGAGATCTACATTTTAAAATTGATTCAGAATAAAATCGTTTTTTTTTTACCCCTATCCACACATTATTTTCAAAAAATCCGCACGTAATCTCTTCATATATACTCGTCATCCATTGGAACAAACACATTTCTGAGCCTTGAAGTTTCTTTTTTTCCACATCAGGAAATTTCAAGTATGCACGTTATTTTTCTTCTTCTATTTGTCGTGTCCCTTAAGGACGTAGGCGATCATTGTCTTCCACATCTCCTATCTATTGTAGCTCTTAACAAACTTAACCTGTTTTCTCGTTCAAACCGCTATTCGCCATCCATCTACTCAAGTCTATCAAGTATGCCATGTGTTGCTTCCTTTGTGTTTTTTCCTCTATCCGACTTGTAAGCAACATATTCTCACAGCTCTTCTTCCTCACTACATGTTCAAAAAATATCAGCTCTCTTTTCCAGATGTTAATATCAGTTTCTGTTTCATTTCCATCCTTTTCAAAACCTCGTCTTTGCTCACAAGTTCTGTCCATGGCTTCCTAAGCATCCTTCTGTAGAACTACATTTCCGTTTCTTCAAATCCTTTTTTCATCTTTGATGAGGTACAAAATAATTAAATTGCTGTACTTATAAGATTTGAAATTATCAACTCTGCTTGAATTGTTCCATAACATGGATAATGCTCCGATTAAACTTGATGGTTACTCCTTTCGTCTCAATACTTGTTATTATCTCCTTAATGAGTTTTTGTAGATAAGTTTTTTTCTGCCATGATCACAGTGTCATCTACGTGTGTTATTTTCTCTCTGTCAAACATAAGTATTGATAAGATTTTTCGTTGTTATGAATGACCATCTTTATAGGTTTAATAAATTATGCTAGAACATCCGCACTAGTCTTACACTCAGTTTTTTTTTAATTTAGATAACCTATTTTCTATACAGATATACGGGTCGTGCTTACTAAAATTAAACTAGTATAATTTTCCTAGTACAATTTTCCTCAAATAAGAAATGGAATGTATTTAAATTCCATGCAAATTGAATAGGGGTCGATCGTGGCTCACCACTGAAATCATCTGTTTATAATCTGTCAGTTGCCATACAATTTGGCGCAGTGATAATGAATTTTGTTTTGTAATTTTTGTTTGTATGTAGAATAGTCCATATATATATATATATATATATATATATATATATATATATATATATATATAGAATAGTTACATATTAATTGGTGGATTTGTTTGTTTAACGCCATATCAAATAAGCAGGCAATTTAGCGCTTGAATTTAATGTTTTAGCCAATACGAAGTAATAAAACATGTTAATCTGCCTCCACAGTTAATACATGGTAGATGACAGTCAGCTTTTGTGAAGATACACGTTTGTGCATACATATTTACTACAGGGGTGATGTGGGTTTTCAAGTTTTTGTTTTACTGAAGTACTTTAGAATACAGTTTGATTTCTTTAAGAAATTATAGATGTTATAGGAATTAAACCAATTCTAAATATTTTAACTTCTTCTTATGCCTTAAATTACAGATAAGGTGTATTGTTAGTCATATTCCTATACAAAATATATCGCTAGTAATTTTGCTATATTTTGTTTGTATATTTCTATAAAGTTTGGGGATTCATTATTTGTTAACAGCTGCTAACTTCCAGGTCCAGGATAGACCATCGAACACCTGTAAATATTTGGTGGTTTCACGCTCCTCAACTCTCCAGTCTTCCGAACAGACACTCTACTGCGGGATGTGCTTTATCTTCATACTAGAAATTAATATTACATCATCTCGCCTGCTAATTTACTCATACATCTAAAGAAATAGAGATATGATCCACATTATCCGAAAGATAAATTTACAGAAATGAATAACACATCTAAAAATAAAAACCAGGTTATATTTCTACAGAAATTTGAAATATAATTAGCGAATCGGTAATTATTGAAAAACAAATGCAATTATATCAAAGCATGTAAAGATGTGTAAACCGTTTGCCAAATTTGTAAAGAAAAAGCTAAGAGATCACGGTGAAAATAATTACAGCAACATTTAGACTAGTAAAAAGGTTAATACATTCATGTCGCGAAAATTAGTCAATATTCTTTTTAAACATTTCTTAGCAGACTTCGAAAATTAGATTGGACATTTGGCAAAAATAACAATTAATTAAATGAGGAAAATAAAGAAAAAAATCTGACTATGCATCAACGAACAAAATATACATCTTTCATTCCTTTTATTTGCAATTATACAAGACTTATATTTTGAGATCCTATTCATAATTAAAATCCACAGGAAGGTCTATATATGATCAGATTTACAGCTTAAAATAGGCATTTCCAGTTAAATATTTATGAACATGTTGATTATTATTCTAAGATTGTTTCGGTAGTTGAACTTAGCGACTGTCTTCAGATTTACACCATCTGGTTCTAATAGATTTCTGCAAGTTTCAAATCAAATTCATTATTAAATACACGGGTATAGAGACATTCGCTGCAAAAAACTATTTTGAATGCCCCGGCATTTATTTTATTATAAAGAGTGCTCAAAATAATAAATATTTGAGAGCTTAATATAATCATATACTTAGGAATTGATTTTACAATGCTACAAGAAAATAATTACTGACGAACTATCAAGTTCGAACATAAAATTATTTTTAATTAAAAAAAATATTTTTACAAAAAACACACACACATACACACACACACACACTCATACACACACACACACATATATATATATATATATGTGTGTGTGTGTCTGAGTGTGTGTATATATATATATATATATATATATATATGTGTGTGTGTGAGTATGTATAGGCGCGGATGTCAGCTGAGTGGTCAGCAGTAGGTGGAGGTTGTCCAATACAACCAAATAGGCAAACATTAGCAGGCAAGATTTTATCCACCGTATTTTTGGGTGCGCAAAAAGATTTTATTTATAGATTTCAGTGTTATCTGCATGGTAAATTTTGTCAGATGGATTTTTTTTTCTCTCTGTCTTTAATATTTTTTTTTATTTTTGTTGCTAACTTTTTCGACTTTTATGTTTCGTTGGGATAAAAATTGTTTTGAGGTTTTATTTATTTTCTTAGCGATTCCATTCTTCATAATTTAGGGGCAGTTGTTCTTTAAATACCGAGCAGTTGAACCCTACACCCCACTGAAATCTTTCATTTTCGCACATGGCCAGTCGTCTGGCTTTCTTTTTGACCACCGCTCTAGACAATCTAACAGGCAGTTAACTCGTCCGCAATATACTGAAAAGAGAGAGTTGAAATTGTATTTTTGGTAAACTGTCTTCCGAAATTTTTCACTCAAATTTCAGTGTTATCTGCATGGTAATGTTTGTCAGATCGATTTTTTTCTCTTTGTCTTTAATAGTTTTTTGTAGTTTTTTGTTACTAACTTTTTTGAATTTTATGTTTCGTTTGGACTTTAACTAAGTGAAAACTTAGTAAATTCTTTTTATTTCTTTTTTTTATTTAATTGGAGTAAATAGTAACTACTATCGCCTGGTTTCACACTCCACCCACTTCTTTTGAACAGGAGTAGAAGTGATCACCTTGTTTCTTGTTTAGGAAGAGGTTCCCGGTCCATCTACCTCCTCCTTCAGTCTTACTGTTAGTTCAGCTGGAAGCTCTTTGCAGTTATTGAATGTGTTGGCAATGTCTCTCCATTCTGAGGGTATCGAGTTGGGCCCGAACTCTTGCGTAGCGTCTTGACAGGCTGCTCTGATTAACAGTTGAATAACATCGTGTTTCCTGTAGTGCTATATCGCAAATGGACGGGCGTCCCTGCATGCACCTCCGGTGGGCAACACCGAGGCAACGTTATATGATGAAAAAAAACAAACAAACAAACAAAATAGCAAAACCAAACCAGCTACTCAGAAAACGCCCAAAACTGTCTGCGTCTCTTTCACTAACATACGCGGTATCCGCACTAAATTTTACAGCGTAGAATCATTTGTTCAAATTAACTTACCTGATATCTTAGCCCTATATGACCCTTCTATCCCCTCCTCTGGATTTTATGTTCGTGGTTACCTTCCCCTTTTCAGGAAGGACACCAAAGTCCATATGCATGGGCTTAGTGTATATGTCAGCGAACACTTCCCCCTAGCTAGAGTGACATCTCTTGAATCCCCAGACTTGTCCGTCTCTCAATTCTAAGCTCAGTTAGCTAACTCTTCTTCCTCTACCGCTCCCACTCCTCCTCTGTTCAGTACTTGACAGCATCTCTGACAATATTGACAAGGCCATTTCTTCTCATCCATCTGCCCATATTTTCGTGTTTGGTGACTTTAACGCCCACCACATAAAGTGGCTGGAAAACTCTGTCACTGAACTTGCTGATGTCCACATCATTAATTTTTCAAGCTCCCAATCCCTTACGCAAGTGGCGGACTTCCCCACGCATTTCTCCAATAGACTTAACCAAAGGGAATCGCTACTAGACCTCTGCTTCACTTCCATCCTAAAATTCTTGCACAACCAGACAGCTCTGCCCTCTAGGAAATTCTGACCACGTCTTAGTTTCCGTCAACATCTCATTCCACTCCCCACTACCAAAGAAACCATGACCAGCAGAATATCCTACTGCTATCAAAGAGCAGTCTGGGATTCGTTCCGTGACTTCCTCTGCGATGTCACTTGGAACAACGTTTTTAGTCTTCCCGTCGAAGACAGACCATCAGAGGTCTCCTCCTGGCATCGATGCTTTCATCCCTGCCAGGAATTTTCAGCGTGAATCCCATTCGTCTCCCTGGTTCTGGCCCGCTTGGTCGGCCGCCATTGCCAACCGGAATCACTTCTTCCGGCTTTATCGTAGCCACGCGTCGGACCAAAACAGGGCCTCTTCGCCTCAGCTCGTAATAAGTGTAAAAAGATACTTAACGAAGCTAAGATGCTGTTTGCTGCCAGAATGAAGCAACGCATAGCATCCTCTAAGTTCGGCGCAAGAGACAACTGCCGCCACTGTAAAAGCGTGCTTAACAAGAATAAGTCCTCAATACACCCACTAATCAATGAGTTTGATGTCCTCACCTCCTGAGCGGACAAGGCTGAATGCTTTGCTCGTAGATTCTCGACCAATTCGTCTGGATTCGTCTGGAGTTTATACACCCGACTTCCCACCTAGAACTGAGGCTCAATTGAATGACGTCCACATCACGCCCTCGCTGATTTCTAACATAATCTCAAAACTTGACCCTCACAAAGCAAGTAGTGAGGACGGAATCCCAATCATAGTCTTGAGGAAATATGCCCCTGAACTCTCTTCTCTCCTTTCTAAGCTCTACAAGTTCTGCTCTGTGCTTCCTGCTTTTCTGCCTGTTAGTATTCTTCTTCTGTGGTTCCTATATTTAAGAACACTGGATAACCTATCAGCCTTCTTCCGATATTTGGCAATTATCAACGCCGATTCGTTCAGCATCTCACAGCCCACAGGCTCCTCTCGGACAAAGAGTATGGCTTGCGCTTCACCAGGTCTACTGCTGATATGCTAACCACCATCACCGAGTATATATACCAGACTCTCGACAAGAATGGTGAAGCACGAACCGTTGCCTTGGATATCTCTAAAGCGTTCGCCAGAGTCTGGCATTCCGGCCTTCTAGGGAAACTGCGAAGCTATGTCATAACCGGGAATAAATTCTTTCAGATTCCATGAAATTTAATGTTCTATTTACAAAAAATAGTCATAAACATGACACTGATAATAATGTCTATCGTCAAACGCTACTTTTTCCCATGTTTCTGGAAACATTCAAATTCCATGTCCGAAAGGGAAACAGAAAAAAATGTATAAAATGTTAATGTTAGTTTAGTCTGTTATTAAATTTCAATCGCTAATGAAATCTGATTTTTGTTCGCGATGACCTAAGAAATTAACTTATAACAAATATGTTTCAAATACTTTTGGCTATCGTTGATCGTCTTCCAAGAAAGAATACACATTGTGAAGATCTAACCAGTGATTTTTGTATTTATTCAAGAAAGGTTACAAAAAATACAAGAGAATCTACGCCATGATAAATACAGCAATGCGGTTACGGAATATAGCTTTTTTATAAGTCGGTTCTTTTCCCCAAATAATGCAATATCAGCTATCGCAAATATTAATTTTCCTCAAAAAATTAGAAATGTTGAATCAATGTTTAATTACATTTAAAAAAAAATATTGTCATTCTTTTGAAATTACAAACTTAACATAAAAATTAGTTTCGCCTGCGTCGCAACATCTCTAACGGTCAGAATGATAAATACTACAAATTAAGGAAATTATTCACATTTAGTAAGTGTTGATTATAACTGAAATACTCATAAGGAATTCTTAAAATTGTTAAAAGATTCAACCCAACCAGAGAAATTATCTCGCTTTCGGTGAGTTTTGTGTGAATTCTAGTAAATATAAATTATTTTTATTTTGAGGTGAATTAGTATTTCGGGGTAAACTACCAGAAAAGATACTGTAAGTCTCGAACCGAAACGAATTAATATATTAGTCATTGAAAATTAATATATTTGTATTAAATATCAGAATGACAAGCTGGTGACCATCGGTATTTGATGAATACTTATTTACCTCTCCTGATCTGGCCAAAACATATATTATTTCTCCTGACCTGTCCTGGTCAGCATATATTCTATAGCTAACTCGGATTTGGCCAAAATTAAATAGGTCACTATGATTCTGGCCTACATTATTTTCAAGTTCAAATCCGTGCGAGGAATCCAATACAAAAAACTTCATCTAATCTCATCTATAGAAAACGAGAGAAAACATCGTTACACAATGAAATGTTTAATTAAATTAAACTTATACTGCAATATATATATATATATATATATATATATATATATATATATGCACACACACACATATATATATATATATGTATATATATATATATATATATATATATATATATATATATATATATATATTATGTGTGGTTGTGCAGGCTTAAAAGACATCTAATAATTTGATTAAAGCCTAGAAAATCATTTATGTCTCGACATGAGCGTCGATATCTGATATTCCCCGTATTTTCTGTTTTCGTTCACTTGGCGAATATTTTTGGCTTTGTTTTTGACTGCATGAATTTAATGTCGATTTGAAATGATTGTTTTACTTCGCAGTTTTTTTCCTTTCATATCCCAACAACTTCTTCATATTTTATTCCCGTTTCTTCATTATATTTTATATTTTATTTTCTCATGTTATTCAATTAATTCTACTGAGAGAATATCATATTTTTAATTTTCTTTATGAATCTCTAGTCATCCACTATTGTTCAAAATGCAAATATGGTGTCCGTCCAAGATTAAAAAAGAATTGTAAAGAAACCAAGATATTCTTTACAATGTTTTTGTTGCATTTATCATGTAAATATAGAAATATGAGTATTTTGTTTTTGGGACGTAAACGCTGAGGGAGGCTGCACAGATTTAGAAGTAGCAGAACGTTATTCTTATTATATGTCAGAATATATTTGACTAAACAATACATAGATGCACCAAGTTAAAGAAATATTTTTTTTTAATATGTTCCACGGAGAGAATATTTTTACTGACATTGGGAAAATAATTGTCAATAAAAAAAAAGATGGTCTTAATAACTGGATTAGTGTTTCATAAAGTGCTTTCTTTTAAAGACATCGGAAATAAAAATTTATTATCTTTTGTTGAAAAATTGTATTTTTCATTGCGGAATGACACGCAGGACTTTGTGTGTAAACATATAACAGAAAATGTATGAGTAATATAAATATCGGTGAAAACTTATTTAAAAAAATCACTTGTCTGTATTTCTGATATGCGATTTGTAACTATTTACAAAATTGACGGTCTGTTTTCCTCGCTATATTTGTCATGTAAACGAGGATGCGACCGGTGTATGATACGGGCTTCATCATCATTGAAATTAAAACAGAAACCTCAATTTGTTCCACAGAGATTGATTGTTCTAATTGCAAGCAACATGCTGTTTAAAATATCTCAGTTCTATCTATTTCCATTTAGTATATATATATATATATATATATATATAATTTTTAGCTATTTCCATTTAGTAACGCAATTCTCCAATGTGTATCAACTGATGAATGCAGGTATATGAGAAAAAGGTGAGCGTAACATTCCGAACAATGTAAAAAATTAAAAATTCAAACAAATGGTCTATTTATGTATTAAACACACACAATATATATATGAGAGAGAGAGAGAGAGAGAGAGAGAGAGAGAGAGAGAGTAATTTGTCATTTTGCTGATCAGTTATTTAATCATGATGACATCGATGTTTTATGAATGCATTAATGCGGTGTCTACACTCTTCTGGTGTTTTGTACTTTCGCTCCCAAAAGTTGCTCAGAAAAAAAAATTCTGAAAATGAAGACACCAAAATTTTTGATGTGAGCGTGATTGAATATAACTATGCACGGATATGTGTCAAACTTCACCACATTAATTTATTAATTTTTATTAACGCTGTATCTCCATATCAACATCTAAGTCTTTATGACAAAAACCCGATTGCAAAATTAATTTTCTGCTAGTAGATTACTAAATAGACACCAATACTGGTATTACGCATAACTATAAGTTGGAACTATATATATGTAGATATAATGTATATATGCAAATATATATATATATATATGGGTAGAACATTATATGAATTGTTATTTGCTATATATCAGGAAAATCTGGGAGGGATAATTTATGGCAAAATGAAAAACATTTCGTACAACACGTTCTAATGTTTAGGACTTCGTCAGACTCGTTTTGTTTACGTTAATGTGACTACACATCTGCCCGATTTGAGAGAAGCTGTAGAATTTCTAATTTAGAAGATTTTTAATGTATTTTCTGTATAGTAAGCAGTTAATAACTATACGTCCTACTCGCTTGGGAATTTATGTCGCTTCTGTGTGATGATTTACCAGGAGATTTTTCCGTAGGATGTTGCCATTACTTTCTGTGGTAGACTAGTTGCCAAACAAGGCTATGCAACCAATTTTCTCCTGATTTTCAACACATAGATCGAGGAAGAAAAGATGGATTTATTCCTTTCCTTAAATTATTTGCAAGTCAGGGAATGTAACTAATTCAACTGGAACTCGAAATCGGCTGTCAGATTTCTCATTCTACGCCGTTATGCACTACACCACAACGTACAACAATTGTGCACATAATCTAGCTAAATCTATTAATCTTCAGATATGTTTTTGTTTTGCCATCACTGTTATTTAAAATCCAACACCGGAATAACCGATCTAGCAAGAACGTTGGAACGTTTTAAGAATATAGACGCACATTTACAGTGGATGTTCTAGCGGTGAAATATTTACACTCAGTTAAATGTTTTCTTTTTAAATTGATGTCGATTCTCACGGAGGGTAATACACTACGCCTGCTCGGACTTACCCTGTCCTCAGACCTCAAATGGAACTAATATATTGAATCCATAGCAAAATCTACTGCTAAGAAGGTTGGGTCACTATGTCGATCCAGGATGTTTTTTCCACCTGAATCCATCCTGCATATATACAAGTCAAACATCCGTCCGTGCATGGAGTACTGCTGCCATTTATGGTCAGGTGCCCCTGCCGTTCTCCTCAGTGTTCTTGACAGGCACCAAAGGAGAGTCTGTAATGTGATAGGTACTGATCTGGCTGCTCGACTGCAGCCACTTCCCCATCGTCGAAATGTGGCCTCCCTTTGTCTGTTCTATAAATACTTTCATGGCTTCTGCTCAGACGAACTTAAGTCACTGATGCCTCCTCAACTGGTGTTAACTCGTGCAACCAGACTGACAACTGGGTCCCACCCATTCACAGTCAGGTTAGCCAAATGCAGACGACAATTCTACTCCTGCAGCTTCTTCTCTCGCAATTCCCGCCTGTGGAACTCGCTCCCATATTCTTGCTTTCCTGACGGCTACAACCTCCAGAAATTTAAATGCAAAGTCAATTCTCATCTACTAACCACTGGACTCTAGCTCTCTCCCCACCCCTGTATAACCTTCCCTTTCTCTCCAGCTATGTATCTGTCATCGCACCTGCTTTCTCAGCTTTCTATTGTTTCTTTCTAATTAGTCTTTCTAATTAGTTTGTACTCCTCACTCTTTTCTAATTAATCTTTTTACATTTATGTAGCCTCCTGCCCATCAGTGGCGTTTCCGCCTTGCTCGGGGTGAAATGACTAAAAAAAATCATATAATGTATAATCGTGGTCTTGTTATGGTGAACAGATAAGGTGGTTAATATATTGATATTAACAATTTCTATTTTGTGTTCATATAATATTTTATTTAAACTTTGATGTTACAAAGTAATATTCTCCCTAAATATTTGGCTTTTTTGTATTGAATAAAAATTTTAGTGTTTCAAATGTAGTTGTAACTAATTTTATATTGAGTATATATAATTCTTTCAAATTACAGTTTTGATAGTTAATAGAAAAATGCATTTTTGTTTTTTGTATTTGTAAGTTGTGGTCGCTTTTGAATTCAGAAATAATTTATAAGCATTGTTTTTTACGTTGAATATGATATAGTCAGACATTGGACTGATTTACATGTATTTCTCATTTTTTAAAATATTACGAGCTACAGCTTCTGATTGCTTTGATGATTATATCGTATTTTCATTTGTTGTAATGCTGTGAATATATATATATGTTAACTCATTTTAAGCTGCTTCTATCGAAAAATGAATTTATTTTCAACTACGAGACTGAAGGAGATGGCTGAAATTGTTAAATAAAGGATATATTGATGGAAGAACAGACGGTGGAAAGCAGTTAACAGCCTGCATAACCTGTTTTATAAATGAAAGCTTACAAATCAATAAAACGTGGGATCTCTGGTCTCCCTGGTCTTGAACATGAACCACACATAAAGAAGAAGAAACATTTATTTACAGTATGGCAATTGTATTGATAACATTCTTTATAAAGGAACGTTCTGCATTCATTAAACGATCAGCCATTGTTGCTGATGGGCGAAAATTATAAAGCCGTTCGATTTTACAAATTTTCCGAAAAAATGTCTCTTATAAACTTATCATTATCGGTCTTTTCAGTATCAAGAATATTTCCTCAAAACCCTTTTTTGGTGCCATGTCAAATCGCAAAATGTTTTTTTTTACTTCGAAATATATTTGTTATGAATTTTATTTATTGATAATTTTAAAATTGTTTATTTACTTGTTGCAAATTTCTCTTGCAGATAATCTTTAGAAAGCTATTTATCAGTCTCTTCTCATTGTCTATGGGTTAAAAAGCAAAACCAATTGTGTTCTATAGCCTTCTATTACAGTAATCTACTGCAGGACAATATTCTGCCAAGTCTGTCATGTCTCCTACGTATGGCACTTAACTGACTGATTTTTAAAAGTCTTGAAGTGATTATGTTTCTATTATTCATTTTAGAACCATTTCGCGCGGTTCAAAGATGAAGTAGGCCCATCTAAGACATAGAAAATTCATTTTCACAAAAGCATTTAAACCACTGAACAGCGAAAGTGTTTGTGCAGTACGGACAATTTAGATATTTTCTAAAGAATTTGGCACTCGATTGACATAGATATTAAAATTTCGATTATACATGGACATGGCTTAATTATATTGCTTTTGTTTTGTTTTTTAGCAACGAACAGTTTTGGGAGAAACAACCCAAGACGTGGCCTATTCTATATTCAACTACTTTATAGCATATCCAAAATGTATTATAACTGATATATGCGCCATGGTATTTGAAATATTTAGTATTTGAAAGAAATAAAAGACTGACGAATTGTTACATATCCGTTCACCTATATGACTGCAGATGAGAAAAACTGTCTACGAGCAAGCTAAATGTATCTCCACAGAAGGATGTTGAGACTAAAATTGAACGATCAATCAATGAACGAATGAAGAAACAACGCCAAACCTACAAAGCAAACTTGATTAAATAGAAGGTGGGTCAAGTTGTCGATGCAACACAAAGAAAACAGATATTACAGCTACGGATGACAGAAAATTGGAATAGATATCTTGATTGGCGATGTTTTGAAATAATACTGCAAATAGAAGATTATTTAACAGGATGTTATTCAAACATTGATCACTCCAAAATGAAGTTTTTTTTTACTTTCTTAGCCCTTAAAATAAAATATAGAAAAATAGATCCAAAGGAGGTCCGCATTTTCGTTCCATTATTGACTAGGATATTTCCACACACTTGCTGTTCTGAAGAAAAAGTAAATATATGTGAATCCGGCTTTCAATATTTTGATTTTTTTACTTGAAAATATTTTTGATTTAAAATATATTCTTTTGTAAATTGTGATTTAAAGCCAAATATAATGGCTCTCAGCTATTCATCATTCTTCCAGACACATTCAATGATGGTGTTGGCAGGAGATTTATCATTCTTGGTTGGTGGTCCGTATCGATGGAAAGAATAGAGCTTCACTTGGACAGACAGACGCCATGTTTTAAGATATCATTCAAGTAATGCGGTCTATGCTGGTTTTATATTTAGCTTTATTTTCCCAAGATATTCAAGAATTGTTATTCAGCTTAGTAATATTTTAAAATGTTTCTACTCAACTGAATTGACTAATATAACACAGAAATATATTTTCGTCAGATTTAAAGAAAAAAATAATGCATTTTCAAAAACTTTCTTTTTCAAATTTTCTATTTTTGCGAAAAACAGTGGGATTGCTAGCATTGCATGAAACTGATAGATGCAAGTGATGGAAGAAAACTAAAGACGTTTTTCTTATACCTTGGGAATATTGTTTTAGTTTTATATATATATATATATAAGTAAAGCTATTTTTTGGTTAGCATAGCCTAGTGGTTATCAGAGCTTGAAGATGAATAATCATGTCAAATATTCTAATTACACGACCACGTGAATTTATACATGATAATAGATTGTTATAGAACTCCCACCTTGTTAACGTCAAAATAGTTAAACTGAACCGACTGTTCTACCCTAATTGTTTCTTTTCTCGCACTTTGACGAAATCCCTCCCGTTTGTTTGCTTCTCGGGTAGCTACATCAATTGGCATCTATATCATTGATACCCATCCTTCTCTTAGCCATTTTTCGATGTCCCCTCTGCCTGATTTTCTCCTGCACTGTGATCGCTGTAATTATATATATATATATATATATATATATATATATATATATATATATAATGTTGTATTCAAATTCTAATGGATAGAATTGTGTTCGTATTTACTCTAAATATCCTTACACACTAACAATGATTCTGCTTAACACATAACTACAGAAAAAAAGATTATCAGTGAGTTATGCTTATAGATATATCTCGTTGAAAATCTAGCCCTCGCACAGTGACTCAATATAAGCAACATTGAGCTTGGTCAGTACGTACATGTGTAACCGCTTGCAAATTCTAGGCGTTGTAAACTTGCATGCGTGAGCAGTGTAATTGATATGGGTTTTGAATTGGAAATCGGAGAGTCGAGTTTATTTTCAGGCCAGTTCCTTCATAATCACTTGCGTGCAAATGCCACTTGAAAAGGCAGAAATCCACCTGTTCTGTCCTACAAGTTAAAACTTTTTACAAAAATCATTAATATCTGTAAAGAATTCTAATATATATTTACTGGTATTAAATAAGATTCAAAAGTTTGGTTAGCTGTAAAAAAAAAATACATTCAGACAATATAATATATTCAAAATCTATTAAGCAAATAAAATGTAGTATACTTTAAGACTTTAATAAAATAACTTACAAATGATTGTATCAAACAATAATTGAAAATGCAAATGATGATAAAAATAACATAATAAAAAAGCACACATACGGAAAAATTATGTTGACCCGAAATACAGAATCCGTGATAAAAATCCAAAAAGAATTGAATATATCAGTTTTTATAAATAGAATACACATGAATACAAAATTGGCATCACAGAGTGGGCCAGTATATGCACACAAAAAAATTCAATTTTTACGGGAAGGAAACTGCAAGAATCTGGTATGAACTTTAATCAGACTCGTCTTCGGAACGACCTGTAATAATTTTTATAGGAATTTGCAATACATACAGACAATCAAAACTAATCGCCGAGATATCCTGATCAAAGACCCCATGAACAGAATGTGCTTTCTTTTTAACACAGTAGGCCCTGCTGATTATAATGTATCATTAATGTTCTAAAAAGACTATAAATGATCAAGCACTAGAAATATTAAAAATGTGGCTATTGAAGATATTAATTCCAGTTGTCATACCACTGTTACATTGGAAAAGATTCTAATAAACTCACTGAAGGAATTACTGATAGATATTACCTTTTTTTTAAAAATAAAGGCTGTAATCACACGTACATATCATGAATTCCAAAGAACATTGTCTATGTAAAAAAAATGTGTGATCATATTTTTATTTTTTACGAAAGTAATTACCAATTGAAGATGCTCTAAAGCCATTTCTGAAATTAGGTCTCTGGTTAGGAACGAGAAAATTAAAAAGTAGAAGAAAAAGAAGTGATACAGTTTTGTCTGTGATTTGCTTGCCTTGAAGAAGTTGGTAATCCATTAAAGTTTTTTAATATTAAAATTAACTGGAAAACAAAAAATTGGAAGATAATTCCAGAAACGAGAATTCAATGAAAGAAACTAATATTTTAGAATATACGGTGATTTTCTAAACGTTGCTTTGATGTGGCACAATACCAAAAATAACGGACACCCAGTGAGGAGCAAACTCAATCATCAATTGTAATGATTCTAGTAAGAAAAGCTTACTAACCATCGGAACTTACGGTTATATCGAGCAATTTCAACTTTAAATTGTTTAGACCTTGCCTCCAATGTAGTACTGGTTGTAAATTCATAAATTAAATACCACGGAAAAAAATTCATCACAACAATCGCCATAGAATTAATTTCGGAATAAACACAAGAATGTTACGGCGATAGGAAAGTAATGGCAGCCGGAATCTACGAGTCCAACTGCACTATGGGAATGTTACATTTGAGACGTTTTCTTTGGATGCGGAGAGGCCTGATTGCACATTTGGAGTTTCCTTGGTTACTTACTATGTCAAGCTCTGGAGCATCTAAGTATTTGATTTCCTTCCTGAAGAATGTACATAAAGTTCAATTCTGTATCTGTAAAATTAGGAATTAGCTGAGAAGAATTATTCTTAGATAAAAGATCTAGAGGTACACTGTATTCAACTCTATTCTTTGATATAACGAAACGTGAACAACAAACCAATTAAAATATACTAGCAACATAGTTTCGATCAAAATCACTAAAATGTGAGGGCGTTAGCTAATGTTAAGTAAAAGAAATATCTTTTCAATCGATTGGTTAGTCTTTAGCATTCAAATAAAAACACGTGAAAATCCAGTACAAATATAATAGTTACCGAACCCCCAAATATTGTTTGATTTTTATTTTAATTAAGCATCCCAAGAACATGAAAAATCGGGTGTTCTTTAGTTGGACGTTTGCCTCGGCTTATAGTTGTTAAAGAAATGTAAGCTGTGAAATAAATTGATTATTGATACAAATGTGGAAACTTACTGAGGTGATCCATCAAAGACAGACAAGAAAAAATATTGAAAATTAGTTGCTTTAGAAGGTGAAAGTCGCCAATAGAAAAGTGATAATAGACATGATATTTTATGTTTGTATGCTCTGCTTGAAAAAAAGATATATATATATATATATATATATATATATATATATATATATATATTCAAGAATAAAAACACAAAAGTGAAACAAATATATTAGCCAACGCGTTTCTTCTCAGAAGTACTTTATCATGGCAATGTAGGATTTAATATGTTGCACATGTTAATATACAGAGATCCGATGACGTTTTAGTTTATGAAGATTTGTAAATTTGTGAATCAAAATGAATGCTCATCAGGAATTTGAATGATCAGTCAATGCATGAGTTAGGCACAATTTGTTCCAATTCAATGTCTTTAGAAAAAATAAAGAAATAAAATAAAATATTTTTATTAATATTATGTATATTGTGTTTTGATGTAACTGTTATATTTTTATTTATTAAAATATTTGTCGTTCTGCATATTCAAAAACGCGCACCTGTATATGCGCGTGTGCTTGAAAGTGTAAGATTTCAGATATATTAATAAAATATATCTGTAAAAGGCAAAAAGAAATCTCTATAATTGAATGCATTTCGGTTTCTCATGGAGTTTCGAAAATCTTTTAAGTCATGATTGTCCAAACGTTTTTCACATGCTGTACTTAACTGATCAAATATGATCAAATTATACACAACAATTTATCAAATGTATTAGTCATACATAGAAATATACATAACTACAATTTTGTTCTAAAGGATGCTACTTTTAATTAAAGAGAATCAAAGTTATTCAGATGAAAAGTTATTTATAGTGCCGATAATGAATCTTACGTAAATATAAATCTATACTGCAATTTTTTTCAAACATAGATTTTCCCTGCAGTAGGTTCCCATTATTTTCTGCGGTAGACCGGTTACCAACAAAGGCTATAGAGCCCAATGTCTATCACAATATCTCTCTCTCTCTCTCTCTCTCTCTCTCTCTCTCACACACACACACACACACACACACACACACACACACCACACACATAAATGTATATATGTATTTGGGAATTATTCATTTTATAAATGCATACTGCTCTATAATAATGAGAATTATTATATATTAATACTGCAATAATATTAACAATTAACGTCATTGATATCAACGCTCTACTTTTGTATTATGCACTTTTCAAATTAAATGATTATATTAAATATACTTCCACTAATAATATTATATATGTGTATATATATTATATACACACATATATGTGTGTGTGTGTTGTGTGTGTGTGTGTGTGTGTGTGTGTGTGTGTGTGTGTGTGTGTGTGTGTGTGTGTGTGTGTGTGTGTGAGTTACGTGCCAATAGAGACATGACTGACAGGGCAGAAGATTATGCCGAAGCAGGTGGCCACTGCATTCAACAGTGGACTGGTTGACAGCTATGACTATAGAACATAATAGGTCTTATTATTTAACGCATGACTGGAGGGAAGAAACGGATAATACCTTTCCCAAAGGGAATGCAAGAAATCCTTCTGGAATTTGAACTCGACACCCCGGTTTGTCGTTCATAATCGATATCCATATATATATATATATATATATATATATATATCATCATTTGATAAGACACAAGAAGTGAGGAAAAATTTGCTACTTTTGTAGTGATACTATAACATATTCATGTTAAAATTTGTGAATATATATATATATATATATATATATATATATATATATATATATATTAAAAGAGAGAATTTGGGTTTATATCTATATCATCCATGTCCAGATATTCTGAGGAATATGCAGAAACAGTCATAACATCTTGTTTCAGATTTACTTTATACACGAGTTGAGGAATTTCCGAATTGGGGAATTTTCAAATTTTACTGGGAGGAAATTTCATGAAATAGACCTAGACCTTGTTACATATAAGGCATCTACTGATAAAAATGAAAACTGATTGCGCAAATAAAGGGATTAAAGTAAAAAATAAAGAATGAATGATTTCTTGCAGACTGTAACACATATTAGAAAATCTTCAAAAGAACTATTAAAATACGAATATATATATATATATATATATATATATATATATATATGTGTGTGTGTGTGTGTGTGTGTGTGTGTGTGTGTGTGTGTCATTTCTGTTAAATTTATAGAAGTGATTGCTGGTAGCCAAAACAGTAAAAAGTTTCAATATATTTTTTCACAATTACAGTTCAAAGCTTACAAAATTATTTTTGTTAAAAGTGTCTTCTTTAATTTTTCTCTTCTCTTTTTTAATGATCGTTGAAAATAAAATGCTATCGTTTCAGACATGGAGAGAAATGAATATATAACATATGTGCAATATGAAACGTTAATGTAAAAACTGCATGCATCCTGTTGATTATAGGGCTGAAGCCTTACCAAATAAGTTGTTGTGTCTGTGATATTCTCGGTATGGATTTTTTTTTATGAGATATATTTGCAAGACCCTAGTTGTCAATACAGAGTTTTACATGTAACAAGATTGTCAATCAAATCAAGAAAAACAACTTTTCCCTGCAATAACTTTTATTTGGATAAAGAACGAATTGTTCCTACTATTTTGAGAAATTCAATGTAATAAAATTTGAACACGAACTGCAGACATTCGCAATTCATATTATTAAATAATAAAATGTATTCGTGTCTTGAGTTTGTGTATGAGATAATTAAAACAAAGCAAAGTTGTGGTAAGCACTTGGTTGTTTTTGTATTAAAAACAATTTAACTTTACAAACTTTTTATCTGAATATATTTTAATATACTAATTTTTCCTCTGCCTCAATTATTTCTTTCAGATTGTTGGAGGGAAAAAAGATAATTATAAACTAATTGCTAATGCAATAATTTCCGACTTACCACAAGCCATAAATAAAATAATTTTCAAAGAAAAGAAATTAAAATCGAAATGACGAAGGAAATTATAACGTTATGCTTTATTAATTAATTTTGCAATTACTAAAAGATATATATTCTCATTCGTTATATATATGCAACCTGCATACACCTATTAGAAAAATACGGACATTTATATATTATTCTTTAATATGGATATAGACATGCATAAAAAAAGCCCTAATAAAACGCACACTGATAGAGATATTTATATATTAAACTCTATGTGCTTGACGAAATTTTGCAGAAAATATACATACATTCTTCTTCTTCTTCATCATCATCATCATCATCATCATCTTTTTTCTGTGTGCCTTGTCCTTTCAGGACGTAGGCGATCTTAGCTTTCTACGTCTTCTTATCCTGGTGGCTCTTATCACACTTTCTCATGATAAAACAGTCAATAAACGTGCCGTCATCCACCTGCTCAAGCCCTTTAAATATGTTAACAACTGTTTTCCCATGTCTATTTTCCCTCTATCTGGCCTGTTAGTATCAGTTTTTCCAAGCCCTCCTTCCTCATTGCATGTCCCAGGAACATTAGTTGTCTGTTCCTGGTGCTCAGTATTGATTTTCTTTTAGTTTTCATTGTTTCCAAAACCTCATTATTGCTCACATGCTTGGTCCATGATATCCGCAGAATCCTTCTGTAGAACCACATTTCTTTTGCTTCAATTTCTTCCTTCATCTTTGATGATATTGTCCAGCGTTCACTGTCATATTGAAGAAATGAAAACAAATTGCAACCCAGTATTCTATTCTTTGTTTCTAGTGAAATGTTCATGTCACTTCATATTCTACTCAGCTTCTGGAACGCGTTCTTCACCATTCCAATTCGCCTCCAGATCTCTGTAACGCATGTGCCGTCTTCTGTTAGAAAAGTTCCGGGTATATGAACTATTGTACTTGCTTGATTTTAGCATACCTCACCTGTATTTAACATTTTGGGTTGCTCTTTTTGTTGATGAACATGCAGTCGGTTTTCTTGCACTTTATTTGTAGTTCTTTTTTGTCACTCTCTTCAGCTACCTTCTGTAGGAAATTTTGTAGTTTTCTTCCGGGTCTGCTATCAGCACTGTATCATCTGCGAAAATTATGTTGTTCAAATTGTGGCTTTCGATGACAATTCTGGCATAACATCTAGGTTTCTCAAAAGAGTCTCGCTGTACAATTGTTGAAAAGATTCGGTGAAAAGACACATCCTTGTCCTACTCTAATTTATATCTTTGTATATCTTCTGAATTCGTTACCTGTCCGTATACAGGCAATTTGCCGCCAGTTGAAATTCTTGATTACTTTTATATCTTTTCCAAATGTTTCGAGGCTGCTCAGTATCTCCATCAGTTCTTTGTGGCGTATTTTGTCGAATGCCTTTGCATAATCGGTAAAACATAGGTACAAGCCCTAATTCATTAATATTGCCCTTTCGTAGAGCGTCATTATCATTAATATGGCGTCCCTTGTTCCAGTGTCTTTGGCGAATCAGCACTGTTCCTGTCATATCCCGGTCTGATTCTTCTTCTCACTATATTTATCAGGATTATTTCGATCGGTTTTGTAATGTGGCTTATTAAACTGATAGTTAAGTGGTGTTCGAACTTGTTTGAAACTGGCTTCTTATGCAGTGCTATGAGAATCGACTTGCATAGGCCGTCTGCTTTTGCACCACTTTTATAAATTTAATTTATTATTTCTCTAATTTCTCGGTGCCGAATTATTCCCGGGATTTTTGCAGCATTGATGCAATGCTGTCTGGTCCAGCTGCTTTGTTTCATTTCAGCAATTGCAGGTTCCACTTCAAACTATAATATTTCCGGTCTGTTCTCATTGGCATTTCTAGTCTGTAATTTTGGTTGCTCGCTCTTCTGGCGGAAAAAAATTATATATTTTTCCCATGCCAGGATTATTTCCTTTTTCTCGAATATGATCGTTCCATTCTTGGGTTTATACATGCTGTTGGGGAGCAGGTTTTTTGTACTGTCGTTTCTCTTATTTCTTTATGCATGTTTGCTTTATTAGTCTTGCACACTTTCTCTACTTATGCACATTTATTTTTATCTATTTCTCTTTAGCCTCTTTGTACTTGCTCTTTGTTTCCTCGTGTTTAGTTTCCAGTACTCTATTCCATGTCTTGACATCATTTTCTTTCTCCTTTCCATCATGTCGAGAATATCTTCAGTCATCCACTCTTTTATTCTTCTGCGTGTGATTTCTTTTCTGGCAATGTTGTCACTATCGGTTCCTTTAGTTAGTCCCATTTCGAGTTTCTGTCCAATATTTTATTCGTATTTGTTTTTAATTTTTTTAAAACAGGCGTTTGTTATTACATGGTCATTTGCTGTGCACCATTAGACCCATTTTTCTTCTCGTTCGTTTCGAATTTTTAATCCCAAATTTCCGGTCGGCTCTCCTTACCTGTCTGTTTCTACCTTGGCATTCAAGCCACCCATTATGACTATACTTTCTTGCCTTTTGCACTAAGCCTAAGTTTTATAATCATTTCACCCCAAGCGAGGCCGGAACACTACTAGGGTGCAGGCGTTACAGATAGAGAAGAGACTAATTACAGCGATTATGGAAGAAAGGATAAAATATGAACGGGATTATACAAGCGAAAGCACTCCTTTGCACGCAGACACTAATACAGATATTTATATACAGTAGCCATAATATAAGGAACAGAAACAACAAAGACATAAATAGGTGTATTACTTAAAACGTAACGCAAGATTAGCAACGAATTTTTTACCCAACAGAAATTAGCGTGTAATGCATATATACAGAAATACAAAAATTTACTTAATATATTTTTTAAATAAAGATTAAATGGAACAACGGAATTAAGCTACTGGACAAATGATAAGGAACTATGTTAATAATTTGCATAAACTTTATATTTACATTGTTCAGTAAAAGTACATTTATCATTAGGAATTTATTTTTTAGCAAGGACAAATTCTACAAGCAAAAGTTTCCTTAGAAGAAGAAAAAATGTATTATGGCTATCAAGAAAAAATTAATTAAAAAATTTTTTGATATGGTTGATACGTCTAAAAGTGTCGTTCATCGTGTAATTAGAAGGTATAAAACCGATAAAACGTTAGATGCAAATCCAAAAACCGACAGACCTCCAAAACATCGCAAAGAGGAGATCGAAGAATTGTTAGAATATCTTAAAAAACCGTTTTAAAACTGCTATGTCAATTGCCAGTAAATTTAATTAAGTGACAGATAATAATATCTCAAGTAAAACGGTTGCTGGCAGGTTAAAAATGCAGGATTTCATGCCCGTATACCAGCTTCGAAGCCTCTCATTTCAAAGCGAAACCAAAGGGCACTCCTGGAGTATGCAAGAGAACATGTTGTTTAGACTGACACACAATAGGGTATATTTCATTTCCGTGACGAGTACAAAACTACTATATTTAGAGGGCAAAACATATATACGCTGTAGAACAGGTGAAAAACTTGCCTAATCCAGATCCATATTTCGAAACATCTCTCTCTCTCTCTCTCTCTCTCTCTCTCTCTCTCTCTCTCTCTCTCTCTCTCTCTCTCTCTCTCTCTTGATACGTAGAAATGTTAAACCAGTGGAAAGTAATAATGAAATTAAACACATTATATATTATAAAAATTTTAAAACAATTGACGTCATATTCTATAATAACCCAACAAGCACTAAACTAAATTCTCTACAAAAAACAATGTAGTGTACCAATTTATATGCCCATTCAGAGATTGCATCATTGATACTAATCAAAAACCTGCTACATATATTACTTTTACTACAACCACGCTCTCCCGTAGACTTACATGTCATCTTTCTGATCAGAGTACTATTAAACATTTCTCTGAAAAACATAAGCATGTAGGTAATATCAGACAGATCTTGGTCAACAATACGGTGATCCTTACTCATACACAGAGTAAGAGGAACCTGCAGATATTGGAGGCCATGTACATCAAATCTAAACAACCAACACTCAATAAAATCAACTTCAAATCCGGAAATAA